>JADLZN010004308.1:0-25737 GCA_018155175.1 Sinocyclocheilus anophthalmus | reverse complement strand
GAGTGATTTCTCAATTTCTCCATTAGCTCGTTTATCCTTATTAATTCCTCATTTGTATTCAAATGAGACTTAATGGGTACAGAGACTGAACGTTCACCGTTCATGGCCTTGGTTAACGGAACATTCCACTTTTCATGAGGGCAAAAAACAAGAAAACTAAATGATGAAGAATCTTCTCTGCATGCTGTTTTCTCTTCCAGTGCCTTCATAATGTGCAGATTTCCAATTAGTAACATTTCTCATGTGACACAGTCAGCAGGGCGTTAAACATCCCTCCAAAATAACATAGAAAAGCCTGAAGGCAAACTCAAAATGTCCACTTCAAACATTCAAACAACTCCAACTTGCTACGATACTTTTCCCCTCCTCAGAGAAAACACACAGTTGGTCTTAGTCAATCTAAAGACATGGCACCCCTGCAGCAAAACATCGGGGAAATGATCTTACTAATGTTTGTAGCAGGGGTGGACGAAATGGCCACAATTGTATATCAAGGTATAACTTATTTTATTTCACAATAGCAGCATCATAATATTATGTGGAACATTTCTACCAGTTTAAACAAAGACAATAAATAAAAATAGCAAATATCAAACATAAAGTTGCAATTGTAAGATAGTCTCAGGTTCCGCATTTAACCATGGTTCCCCGAGAGGGAATGAGATGCTGCATCCCCTAGAGGACACTATAGGGACTGCGGCGGCTGCAGAACACGTCACTAAATTAGTTGTCTGAAGGAGACGTAAAACAGGTAGACCAAAGGCATGGCGAGGGTCGCAGCGTCTTGTTCCCTCGGGGAACCATGGTTACATGCGTAACCAGAGACATCCCCTGTTATGAACTCGCACTGCATCCTCTAGTGGACACTATGGGGAACGAAATGCCAACTATGCCATGCCAAGGCGCATGCCTGTCCACCTGGTGAGAGAGCACCAAGGAAGTGACAGACATACACCTAATCTTTCCTCAGAAAGGGGCCAAGCCACTGACGCCCTGGGCCGTTCACATAGCTTGGCAATAATGGGGAGCCCAGTTTCAGATGAAAGAGGGACATCCACAGCAAGTTAAGAACACAGCTACTCTCAGGTAGCTATGTTATGTGAGCAACACCTTAGCCTGATAATACAAGGACCAGAGCATGTGAGCGGAGCGGGGAACGGAGTGGTAATATTTCCTTAAGAGCGCAGAGCGCCTTTCTGAAGATTCCGCTCCGCCCGCTCAATACGCTCAATGCCGCTCGCTCAACCCAGAATGCCGTTAGGTGATTTGCTTGTTCGGGATCAAGAATCTGTAGAGATCGAGAATAGTAAAGCAGTTATGGAGTTCAGATATTGTTTAAACGAAGTTGCAAGCCTTATACATAAACGTAAAGTAAAAAATCTAAGTTAAGAATAAGCAGGGAGAAGAAACTGAGAAGGAGTGCGGGGAGAGTTAGTAAAGATTCATATTGGAATCTGAAGCGGCACATTGCCAGAAAGCACGAGGATGTGCTACGCTAACATGGTGCCGCAAAAGGTGAGCTAGTTACATACCATAATAAATGAATAAACAAACAGGTAGGCTAAGGTTATATTCGATTGTACGGAGCCCCGATCCGTTATTAAGGACAAGACTCGGTACACACCCAATAGACGGCGAGAATCACGTAACATGAGACTATCAGGACAGATGTATGCGTTCTGCTTCAGTGCGATTTTGATTTAAAGCAAAATGATGGTGATTATTAAGCAATAAGTCTCTCTCACAGGAGAATATCCTCATGAGGATCCACTTTCACATCTCTGATGAGACCAAGGAGGACATCTGCACAGCCAAACACTGCATCCCTCATCAGAAGTTTGCCATGACACTCTTTGAGCAGGTGAAGCCTTTTTATTAAAAAGGAGCAATATTTTTAAAGGCACTATGAATTCCATTGGTAATGCATTTAGTAGGACGTATTTCTGAATGACACTCAATATTTGGTGGTAGAAAATGTAAAACAGTGTATTATATATCAGCATTTAGTTGGATTATAGTTTGACCTGTCTACATTGCACATGTCAGTAAATATTTGTAATTTTTTTAATAATTGATCATTGATAATTTCTCTTTTATAATAACATGCATTGCTTGTATCAAATGTATTTTTATATATTTTTGCTCACTTTTAAACCTTTTTTCATCACTTTTTTGTAAGTGATATCCTTGTAAAATAATTTTTTAAAATCCTATTCCAGTCATCAAATGGTTAAAGTTCATATATGTCATGGGAAAGCCATATGAAAATAATGAAATAATGATAATAATCAGTTGTCAATTAATTAATTTGTGTTGTGTCGAAAAGTGTGGGAACCCTAATACACCTAGTTTTTAATATAAAATAATGTTTCCCACTCTGTCTGTTTGTATAGAAAAGATTATTGAACAGATATCGTTTTTTGTTCTCATTTAGTGTGTGTGCAGCAACTGTGGAGCCTCCTCAGACCCCCTACCCTTCATTCAGATGGTCCACTACATCTCCACCACCTCTCTGTGGTGAGCAAAATCATCCCTGCAGCACATACACATGCACAAAAATGATTGATGCTAAAGAATGAGGTCATTTTGAAAGCTGGGACCGAAAAGGGCCACACTGTGTACGGCACAGAAAACATCATGTCCTATACTCTTCTCCAGCTGAGCAAATGAGCTCTCTGCCACATCAAACACAGTGAAATCAATCAGAACAGAGAGAGATTCCCTCAATGGCCAAGAGCACATGGCAATAGCCAGCTTAAATATTACTCTAGGTCTCCTGGACAGCAGTGCCACTGCTTTTAATCATGGGTGCAGCTCCCCTTGAACTCTGCAGTCAGATGTTGTCACCATCCGCTTTTAGAGCTGCGCATTTGCGGACACAGTCTGGATTACTGCATTCAGCCTGGCAGTGGAGCAGATACTTAATGTTGTGAACAAACATTTGTAAGCACAACAGCGATGAAAGGACTTCATGAATATTCCAGCATGCAGCTCTGTGATTAAGGAGGCTTTTTATGATAATAGCTGACATTGCAGTGCAGAAGAGCTTTCTTCTGCACAAGGACATTGACTGCCTGTGTCTTTGAACCCGAGAACTGTTGTTGTCCCACTCAAAGTATTACAGCTAATGGAGTAATAAATGAATACAATAATAATAAAAAAAATTATTTAGCTAAGCATTGTAGTTTGTCTCTAGTTATAGTATAGTTTTATACTATTAAACAATTATAATTGTATACTATTAAACCTAGTGATCTGCCTTACTGCCTATAACATGAAATGTGCAGTCATAGGCAGGAAATTAGTTGGACAAATAGTGCTGGCTCAAATGAGTTACAATACATGCAACACAAAATAAATTATTCAATATTCTGATAAGAATAAATATATTTAACACAGATTTTAAGAAAAAAGTAGTCAGGAATGCCATCTCCAATTATTTGGGAAAACATGGTATCTGAGGGAGTTGCATTTCTTAACTTTTGGGACAGCCTTCATGAGCAGGCCTGTGATACCTTGAAATGCTGCCTACAGATTCAGTTCAGATGCCTTTGAAACTGTTTTTTAGCCTTAATGTAGGCTGTTTATTAATACCAGTGAATGTAGCAACTTGGCCCATTAATATAAAATTCAAATGATGTTCCCTCAAAGATGTGAGCATAACAGCTTCAAACATGGCTCTCAACCAGGCAACATTTCTGAACAAGAAGATTTTATACTGTTTTATAATATTATTTTTGATGAATTTTAATGTCAGTGGGAATGTTTAAGATATTTTTTGTATACACACTCTCACTGGGAGGAGCCTGTCCAGGTAACATTGTGACATTGGCAAGGCTGTCTCCCTGAAACCTGCCTGAGCTGTGATGTTGCTCCAGGCACGCAGTGTTGCAGTGTCTTTGAGATGCAGTGACCTCTGCTGCAACAATACGATCAAACCGGTCTGGACTGTGACCTCCCTGAAAACCCTTCTGAATACAAAAAACACTGTACACAAACACACCTTAACACTTGAGTCAGTTGTTTAGGTTAGCGTTACAAATTCCATTTTTTATTTTTAAATTCATATAGTAATTATAGGCTGTTAACAAATACAAATACAAACACTTCACCCGTAATTACAGATATGAGAGCTGCAGTGTATTGCTTGTGCTATCTTAATGTGTGACATGTGTTGGTTATGCTACAGTAACCAGGCAGTGCGGATGCTGGAATGCCGGGAGAAGCCCACCCCAGACATGTTCGGAGAGCTGCTGAGGAACGCCAGCACTGTGGGAGACCTGCGCAACTGCCCAGTTAGCATTACCACACTCCGCCACACACTCAGCTCTATCAAATCAAGTGCTAATTAGGCATAATGAAGTGTGTGTGTGTGTGTGTGGTGGTGTGTATGTGTGTGTGGATGTGGCGCTTGTCTGGGTTTGAATAGGATTGTGCCCATTAAGTAATCGCTGGGTCAAAACAGGACACAATCAGTGGAATGTTAATTTGTCTCGTGGCCCTGAGGAGGACCAAATTCTTACGCAAAACACGCACACTTGTTTTCATGTCAGATCAGGATTTCCTTGGATAAGGCATGACGGCTTATCACATTGCAAAAAAAAATATTTTCTTAATCAGTATTTTTGTCTTGTTTTCCAGCAAAAATATCTAAACATCCATGAAACAAGATATATTTACTTCAGAGGCAAAATAACATAAGTCAGGAGGATTTTTTTTTTCTTACGTTTTTACAAAATTAATACTTCCTTCAGAAGTGTGAGATTTATAATGTTACACAAAAATTCTATTTCAAATAAATGCTGTTATTTTTAACTTTCTATTCATCAAAGAATCCTGAAAAAAGTATAATGGTTTCTCAAAAATATTAAACAGTGCATCTGTTTTCAGCATTGAAAGGGTCAAGTGACACTGAACACTGGAGTAATGACTGCTGAAAATTCAGCTTTGACATCACAGGAATAAATTACCTTTTAAAATATACTAAACCAGTTTCTAAATTGTATTCATATTTTTAACCTTGCTGTTTTTACCGTATTTTGATATTTTGAGCATTAGAAACTTCTTATATTCAAAGGTTTTTTTTTAAAGCTTATTGGCGATGGCAAGGACGTATTTTTTTCTAATTCAAGCATAAACCAAGCTTAAATTTTGACTTCTCTGATATTCATATATACGACATTCATATAATAATGAATCATTACATTAGTAGATGACATTATGCTTTTATGTTTGTCTGTTCACTAGTATTAATGGAAGTAAACATGTTTTGAGTTGACACTATGGCAAGATTTCCTTTAGAAATGAACACATTTGAAAGTTGAAGAACAATCTGTGTAGATCTGAAACAGACATGCTATCTTGACCCTCAGACATGCTTCATGCAACCTAAACACACACACAAAATATGGGTGTTCATCTGTGGTTTCTGATCTATATTAGAGTGACTGTGTAAGTTCGGGCAGAGGGAATGGGAATTAATGGTAATGGCTAATGTAAGTGTAGTTAATGTAAGTTATAGCTCCAGAGCTTTCAAGCTCCAGTATATTAAAAAAAAATTTTCCTCTGCCCTTTTTTCCTCTACAGGGCAACTGTGGAGAGAAGCTCCGTATTCGACGTGTCCTGATGAACTCCCCAGAGATCATCACCATTGGCCTGGTGTGGGACTCAGACCACTCTGACCTAGCAGAAGACGTCATTCATAGCCTGGGCACCGTCCTGCGGCTCGGAGATGTAAGACATGCACCCTGCCAGTAGTTAAAATATCCCACAAACTACACACAATTCCACTGATATAAATCGGTTGATAGATGAACAAATCCACAACTGAAAACAGAAGCTTTTGAAGTTATAGACGGTGATAAATGCATTCGGCTCCAAACAGCAGTGCTACAACTCTGAGATCACTGTGATGCACATGGGAATTACAGGCAGAACTTGTCAAACTTGTTGCATCAATGACAATGACTCACATAAAAGCAACTCTCTGCCACTGATTTCAGGCTTCCTTAGGACACAGGGCGGGCACAGGGTGTCCTAAGTGGGTTTGCATTTCACTAAGTACTGGGTTCACGTTTCAATGTGAAATGTAAAACCGTTTTAAGACCTAAACAAATGATTATTTTAAACTGAAATACATCTAGAGATCAAGAGTGGTGTTTTGATAATCTCCATCACAGATGTTTTTAATACCTTTGAAAGATCTCATGGTCACTTAAAATAGGTAATCTTTGAAATGGTTTGGTTGTGTGGGTCTACTTTTATGTGTGTATGTGAATGTGTTTGTATTTGAGTAATAAGCGACCTCTCGTCCTTCATTTCACCCATAGCTGTTCTACCGAGTGACAGAGGACAAGGCCAAACAGGCGGAGCTCTACCTTGTGGGCGTGGTCTGTTACTATGGCAAACACTACTCTACTTTCTTCTTCCAAACCAAAATCCGCAAGTGGATTTACTTCGATGACGCTCATGTGAAAGAGGTAATAATCTGGGCTTTGTGTAACCAGTGAATGTGAAAAATGCAGCCCTTAGCTTGCCGGTTTGCCAGGGTTGTTCGTAGGGCTTTATTTATACATGCCCTGATCTAATGTTCCTTGCTAGCTCTGTCCATTGGGAGTTTGTGTAGAATCATTAACTGGGATAGACCAATGTGTTGGCTAGTTATTTAGCAGTGCCCCACAGGCTCCCAGCATGTGGTGGGTGGGTGGGTGAATGTATGTGCGTGTGCTGTTTTACATAATTCGACAGCTTGTTGACTCACCACTTAGGAGTCTGTGTTTGTGCGTTTGTCTGTGTGTGCAGGTATATGTGCACATGCCAGTAACTCAATGCGTCAATAGTCATTAGTGCACATTCTGTATATGGTCATAACATAAAGACAGGAATGGCACAATGTTCATAGCAAGTGAACGTCAATAAGTTATTATGCACAAATCTGGCACATGCCGACAATATACAGTAACGTTCAAATTTTTTAATACTTTTATTCAGCATGAGGCCTTAAATTGATCATTTACATTAAAGACTCCATCACACGGAATAAATACATTTTAAAATATATTAAAATAGATATCAGATTTCATATAGAAAACTAATTTCAGCAACGTTAAAAAAAATCTTACTGACCCCAAGCTTTTGCATTTTCCATATTATGACTGGTAACTAATAAATGCTGAATTTTATTTAAGTATAAAATATTAATTGTATTAAATACTAAAATTCTGTACTATTTTACCTAAATTAGAAATAAAACAATGTTTTATAATGTACAGTATGACAAATGGATATTAATTTTGAGAATTTTAAAAATTAACTTTCAGTAAGAGTTAGATGGCCGCAAAGATAATCTGAATAGTAAAATATAGAAAATGAGAATGCTCAATTAAATGCTCATTATCAGCTGATACCAATCTCGAATATTGGTTGATGACTGATGTGGTACCAATATATTGGTACATCCCTACTTTTTACAGTGATACGTTTAGTGCATAATTCCTGCAAGTATTGAAGGTACTTGGAAAAACAAATAGTGTGTGTTATGTCATTCCCTTAGTTCTGAACTTGCAGAATTTTATCTTCATAATAGCAGTGCAGGGCTGTAGATTCTAGACAGTTGCAAACCAAGCAGCTTTTTCTGTGGGGTCTGGCAAGCCTATGCTGACCTGCACGTGAGCTGCGCAGAGCTCCTACAAAAGCCCTCTGAAAACAAGGATATCCCACTATTGTTTACAACCCCAGCTGGACAGTGACAGGGCGTGGCCTACAGACAGAATCCGCCATGATAGTCCACCGCAAACAAACACACACACACACTAAAGCTCACTGTCCCGCTCACACTTTCACGTTTTCGTGCATGCTTGTCTGTTACTGCGGCTCGCTCGGGCATCCTGTCTGTTTATGGAGGGAGCGTAGAGAAAGGCCATCCATTTGGGAAGTGGAAGTCTTGGGGGTAAGATTGGTGTGAAAATGACGGAAACATGTCGGACTTGAGTTTCAGTCTCAGCTTTGTTATTCAGGGTATCCAGAACATTTCAGCTGGTCTTTGCTTTTTTGTTTTGTTTTTCACTAGGTGAGAGTAATATTTGGTTGAGCTGTTTAGGGATTAATTTAGGAAAATCTGTCAAATGTATTATTTAAACTGCTTTAAAACTATACTCTCTCTCAACATCTTGCCTTTTATTTTCTCTCTCACAGATTGGGCCCAAGTGGAAGGATGTGGTGTCCCGCTGTATAAAGGGGCATTACCAGCCGCTGTTGCTGCTCTATGCTGACCCCCGGGGGACGCCAGTGTCAGTTCAGGATTTGGCTTCTCGTCTAGACCTACATCACTACACTAAAGCATACTACGACAGTGAGGATTCAGGTACTTGCACACCAGCATAAGGCCGGTTTACTGGTCTCTAGGGCTGTCGCGTTGAGGGAATTTCCCTTGCGGTAATTTTGAGTGGCTCAGTGAGCGTTGTATTGCGCGTCTTACCGCCATTATATATATATTAATTTGTGTGTATGGTGACGATATAAACTAACGAGGTCATATTCCACGGAAACACGAGACCGAAACCAAATAGCGTGGAAAAGAAGTGAAGAATGTGTAAAACAGAAGGAGATGCCAAAATAAACGGGTCACCATACGGAAACATAATCCTGACAATAAGCTCGGTTAGGCTATCGGTAGCAGCTAGGTAGAACAGATGCCTAGTTGTAATTGATTTTCAATCTGGACTAGCACACAAGATACTTTCTATTGATATTTCCACCTGCACTTTCTAGACGGGCTGTCAGTCAGTGCAGGTACAGTGTTGCGCCACAAGGTGGTGGAACGTGACTGTCATTCAACTACACGTTCAAAACCGCTGATTCATTCATTCAAAGAGACGTAATGAAACACGCTGTTGAAATAATTTTAACTTTGAGCGCCACTTTAGAAGGCTCAGCTGACCAACTATGCGTCGATGCTAAGACAGAGATCTCGCTTTCCTTGAACATGACAACCTATTTTCACAAATATATATGACTCTGCCTGGAGGACAGACGCAAGTATTCGCACGCGCTCAGTCGATCTCTCTCTCTCATTCACTGTCTGTTTAGGCTTGTTAAGTGCAAATCTACGGAGCCTCTGTACAAATCAGCATGGTACACATTATGTTATCATTACTAACTTGTTTAACATTCAGTGCATGAAGTGTAAAACGAGAAGGGCATAACCTTACGAAAAAATAAAACACGCAAAAATCGCAGTTGCTGCGGTTCTTGCATTCCTCTGCGGTTTGCTCGTCAATAGTATTGCGATATTGCGGTTATCGCGACAGCCCTAACTGGTCCAATTTATTTTACTGCATTTCTTTGGTGCACCTTCAGGAGGATGTTTTACATAGTAAAGCAAATGTTTCAATTCATAACAAAACAAGTAATATTTCAATACTGATTATAATAATTATATCTATGCATTGCTTTATAGACAAATCTTTAGTGGAGTTTGCTAAGACTGTCGGTGTAAAAAAGAAAAATTCTGTTAAACAGTAAAGAATCAGCAGCTGTAATAACCATATATTTCATTAGAAGATATGATGTCAATATACTGAGCTACTTGAACTAACAAAGTCTGCTTTTTACCTTACAATATACCGATAATATAGATGGTAATAGTTCATCATAAGTAGCCTGTCCATAAAACATAGCTAATACTCATGAATAAATGGTGCACAGGGTAATATACACACAAAGACAAAACAACAAAACTTTGCCTTAGAGTTAAATGTTGTGCTACATCATAGTTATATCAGAGCTATATCTAGGTACCAGAACATAATAGAAACTTGGGATGAGCTCCTTTGACCTGAGTAAACATCCACCCAGAATACCTAGCACCTCTCAAAACTCTTTTTGCCAGTCACGGCTTTTGACTAAAAATTCCAGAATCAAATTTTTAAAGCAATATTGATTCCCCAGTTGGTAGCCTCAGTGATAAGCATCAGATCTTCTGTTTGTTTTGTCAGGCCGTGAGCCATCAATTTCCAGCGACACACGGACAGACTCCTCCACAGACAGCTACAGCTATAAGCATTCACACTCCCACCACGAGTCTATGGCTTCCCACTTCTCCTCTGACTCCCAGGGAACCGTCATCTGTAACCCGGGCAACGACTCCGCCTCCCACAGCAGCCTGGAAACCACAGGTATGTCAGTTTGTACACTCACACTAGAATCAAAGACAGTTTAGACACCATATTAGGTATATTGGCACTGAGTTGATCCATACAGAAGTAAACTTAATGTGATCTGTTTTATGTCCTGCTTAGGGCTGCACAATTAATGGTCGATCTGATTTTGTTTTATTTATCAAATAGCAAATGCTGTGATATAATTAAAGAAATATGTGCTTGAGCGTTTTGGAGTAAAGCATGGCACTGTGTTCATTTACACACAAGCAGCTCATGATCAGGTGTTTTCAGTGTCTCGGAACGGCTCGGTTCACCGTTAATGTTTGCGGCACCTGTGTCTCCTGCTCTACAATCAAAATAGTGACTTTGGTTGTTACCGCTTGTGAACGTCCTGACAGCGATCAAGTGCAGCGCCACACTCTCAGAAAAGATGGGGTCTTGGACAGAAAGGGAGGAGTTTTGGACTGGAAACGAAGTGCCAGCAGGCCACGAAAATTTGAGGCCCGGGGTGATTCAAGGAGTCGTTGCTCTAAGACAGATGAGGTGTTGTCTGCCGGCTACCACAGCGAAGGTATGCAGTTAAACAATATAATGCTGTCACCAAACCACAATGCAAACATTGTTGTGTTATTTTAATAGAAACCTGGTTAATAATCCGTAACTGTGGTCAGTTGATTGATGCTCTGACAGTTCATTAGTGGATTGAGTAGCATGTTGGACAATAAATGCGAGCTGCATTAGTCATCTCTGTTGCTTGTACTGGCTGTGTACAGTAATATTAGGTTATGTAAAAATAACATTCTTCCTTCCTCTTTTTTTTTAAATGATTTCCTCTCCCTCTCTTTTACAGGCGAGACTTTAAAAGAGCAGCAGGTTCCTCGTTCCCTACCTAAACCTAGCTCCAATCGACTTCGAGACTTTAAGGAGACTATGAGCAACATTATCCATAACCGGCCGCTTTCCGCATCATCCTCGGGCTCCGTTGGCCCACCTGACTTCACCGCTAAAGCCCAAGACTGGGAAGCTGACAGCACCAGCAGTGAGTCCAAGTCCAGCTCCTCTGGAGGGCGATACCGTCCGCCCTGGAAGCCTCGCCGTGAGGCCCTCAACATCGACAGCATCTTTAGCAGGGAACGCCGCAAGCAGGCCGGGTACAGTCCGCTAGGCGCTCTCTTGTCTGAAGAAACTGGGCCTCGGGGGGACTTGGCGGCATCATTGGAACAGACCACCTTTCAAGACCTACCGGGACCCCTGAGACGAGGATCAGAGCAGCCCCCGCGGCTTATCCAGAGGATGGAGAGTGGCTATGAGAGCAGTGAGAGGAACAGTAACAGCCCCGTCAGCCTCGACATGCCTGTTAGCGAGGGCACCCGTAATGGCACACACAGGTATAATGGAAAAAAGCTCGTCAGAACTGATAAGGATCTTTGTTAGCACATCATTCATCTCTCTCTCTCTCTTTCTCTCTCTCTCTCTGCGTTTTCCAGCTTACAAGAGGCAGGAATGAAAAAGCCTCCACCTGATGTCAGCCCATCATGGAAGACCAAATCCAAGAGCAGCAGTGCCTTACTGCAGGATGTCAAAGCATCAGTCAAGGGCAGCAGTCATATGAGTTTAGGTGTGTACAGTATGTGAACGTGTGTGTTTATAGTCGTCATACAGTCAGCATGTGGGCGATTTCACCTGTTCTTTACCTTACGGCATTAATCATGTTTAAACTAGATGTCACATGCCCTTTTTGCTGTTTCAGTATATGAACTTAATATAATAAGCAAGCAGTATTGAGCAGAATCAGCCGCAACATAAATGCATCCTGTTCCTTTCTGTGAAATGTTATCTCTGTATATCTGTTATGTAAACTGAGGAACATGAGTCTGCCCTGGAGAGCTATCAACTGCTATATCTGTTTGTGCTTCTCCATGTGACCAGAATAGATGTGTTTGGTCACCGCCTACTGTTCACTGTATAGAATTTTGTGCATATTATAATTGTGTGCCTCTTATGCTGATATCACACTGCAAGGCTTAATGCACAAATATAATATTTTGCCATACATCTGGGTTTTTTTTCTGTCTATTTGTATTCACTTAGGACTGTGTTTACATTAATAGTGGGAATTAGTGTATGTAACAGATTTATGAAGTGACAGCAGTGATCAATCACACAATAATTGCATGATATTTTTCATATTATTAAGAGGTACTTTTGGTCTGATTGCGTATAGTTTACTTTAGACAGCAGCTGTCTCAACCATGTAACAATGATGAAAGATTCAGAATTAAGAAGAGAATCCGATACAAAGGTTTTTATGTAAGCAGTCTAAGATTAGTATTAATTATATGCTGTATTGTATTTAATAATATTTTTATATTTTCATTTAAATTTTGTTTATTTTAATAATTTTGTGCTTTTGCCATTTTTATTCATTTTTATATATATATTACTTCTATTAAGCTTTCATTTATATTTCAGTTTCAGTAGTTTTAGTACTTCAGCTTGGACGTATTTCAATTAGATGGAAAAATGTCAAATTTTTGTTGAAGTTAAACGTTTTCATTGAATATTTCTATTTCAGCTTTGAAATAAAATTACCAAAATTATTGTTAATAGATTTCGTTTTAGTTAACAATAACAATACTACATGTAAGTCAGATGACAACTTTTTTGGCAGTCAACTTATTTGGAAAGTTTATTGCCAAAAAATTTGGATCATGAAAAACAAAAAAACTAATTTGGTTGAATGTGTAAATGCAGCAATAGATTATCCAAGATTGTTTGCTTAATATTTTCATGTTTGTGTTTGTGTGTAGCAGGTGAGGGCCGCAGTGAACTGGATGAGCTACAGGAGGAAGTAGCGCGCCGGGCCAAGGAGCAAGAGTTACAGAGGCGAAAGGAAAAGGAGAAAGAGGCGGCCATGGGCTTCAATCCCAGACCCAGCAAGTTCATGGATCTGGATGAGCTCCAGAACCAAGGTGAGGCGTCAGCATGCCGTGCCAGGGGCGAAGGGAGTGGCTCTGTCTCCGGATGCATTTCCTTGGGTTTCTGCTGTGGCTTATCCTTTGGAGCTTTGGACTGCATGTGTACGTGTGTGTGAAATGCAGGTGTGCTGGTTTCCATGCTGAAAAGCGCTGTGCTATGATGTTTGTTACCTGCAGGGAAAGGGGAAGGCTTTGAGAGGTGTGTGTTGGAGGCAGAGTCTCTGTTAGACCAGTCTCTGAGGTTGGAACAGGCAGGAGAGGTGGCCGCCGCTTTGTCTGTGGTTAACGAAGCAATGTGTAAGTAATCCTGTCCTTAGCCTGCTCCTGCTATCACTACTGCCACGTGTGTGTGTGTCTGTACATCTCCGTGTTTGAGTGTGTTTGTCTCTGTTCCATATAAAGACTCTCACTAATACACCAGATACACTTTTACTGTCTGCCTTCACACAATAGTAGTGTCATGGTTTAAGTCTGCATATACATGGGCCGACATGCCTCCTTATTCTGAGTATTTTTGATTTTGACTGTGAGGTCATAATGATACAGGCTGATTTGCCTGTAACCATAGAAACCCACCAGCAGCCCTAAAGAAGTGCGACCTGGACCTAGGGCTATGTTAACCTTAATGAATACGTGTGTAGTGTATGATGTATAGGGCTTGCCCACTAAACGACTATTTTTATTTTGTTACTCTATCGACTAACATTTATCGTTTAATGATTAATCGATACGATTAATTTCCTACAAAAAAAAATCAACAATTTTACTTAAGAATATTTTATTCAACTATATTTCATTAAACCAAATTAAATCCAAAATTAAAAAAGTGAAGTGCAACATAAAGTGCAAGAAGCAAGTATCCATCTCATAGTCCAAATGACTGAAATCAAAGTTCAGTATTATAGTGTAAGAATGACAACATATCCACGTGTTCTAGTCTACTACTAATAAAATTATAATCAAAAAACACTTTTTAAAGGAGTATTTACCAGAAATATTATTTACCAGAATTTGTTTAGAGAAAAATGTAAATGTGCAATATTCTGAAAAACAAAACTTTGTAAAACCATAAAACAGAGGTAAGTATAGAAATAAATGAAATGAAAAAAAAAAAAACTGAATTTGGAAACTTAAAAGGATTTCTAGTGCCTATGATATAATTTTTTTTTTTTGTGGTAATAAAAATAGACGTTAGTGAACTATAGCCTTTAAAATGACTTAAAATACATATAATAGCAATGAGGCAATAATAATTAGTTCAAATAATTGTTAAAATACATCATGTATAATAAACAATAGAGCTAATGTACATTACGCATTACAACAAAGGCCTGCAGAGGGCGCCAACAGCCTAATGATTATTTTTACACATTGCTGTGCGATCTAATACTTGTTTAATATTGACCAAGCATCATTTCATTCAAATGTCACTTAATCTTTAATATTTGGCCATTTCTGTATGACAGAAATGCTACAGCCACTGTAATAAAAAAATATGTGGACATCAAAACGTGTAAACAAATGAGGGTTTGAGCTTTTATTTTGAAACTGCGATTTATTCTCCTGTGTTTGCCTAGATTTATAAATTATTTACCTTACAAATCTGATGAAATGGCGCATGTTGCGTTCCCAGATGAACATTATAATAAACCCAAACAACATGCAGAGATGGACTTTGAGACGCTCTACACATGTAAATTATGTGTGACGCATGTACTTAACCTACACGCATGTAAATAAAGCGCATATACTGTATTAGAACGGCCAATGCATATATTTATTTAACTGAATCGTAGAATTTGTGAATTCACAATAGCGTAATTTTGATTTTTTAAAATTTTTGTAAACTGAGTGTAAATATCAGGCGCCTTGGAAAACAGACTAATAATGTGTTTTATGGATTCTCGTCCGTGAAATGCGCCACTTCCGGTATTTTGCCGGTTAGTCGACTCGAGCAAAATGAAGTCAAGGATTTTTAAAAATCGAGTAGTCGAATAAAATTGACGAATCGCAACAGCCCTAATGATGTACACTAAGGTCTGCTGCATTTGAAATGTATTTGATTCTAGTCAAGTGTGACCATGTTGAGATCTACATCAGCCAATCACCATGTCCCTTGTCTAATAAACAAAAGTTGTTTACCTTTGTGTCAGTTCCAAATCCTATCTACAACACTCACCATTTTATTCTGCAGTTATTAAAATTGTTTTAATAAATTTTATCTTAATATATTTATGACATTTAAACATCAAACGATTGCCTTTTACATTTAAACATTAAACTTTTTTTAATACAGTGCCTAGCATGCAGCCCCTTAAGCCATGACTATAGCAAGTGTTTTAAAGTAACTAGAACCAGAATCTAGGGGCCGGATTCACAAAACATTCTTAAGAATGAAATTCTTAACTGCTGTTGATTTCTCTAACCTCTAACTTAAGAATAAAATTAAGAATATTTTGAATTCCTAAAAACATTTCTTAAAGGGGTCATATGATGCAATATCAAGTTTTCCTTTCTCTTTGGAGTGTACAAGCTCTTGGTGCATATAAAGAAGATCTGTAAAGTTGCAAAGACTAAAGTCGCAAATCCAAAGAGATATTCTTTATAAAGTTAAGAGTCAACAACGCCTACCTAAAACACCTCGTTCTAACACACCCCACATGTAGTCACGATGCGGGAAGATCTGGCCAGAAACATGCCCACCTGTTCATGGAAAAGAAGGGGCGTAACTTTATTCTCGCTTTGTAGTATTGTGCTGCGATGTGTGAAGGCGCTGTGTTTGTTGTGAAAGCGAACCGACTTGGCGTGGCCTTCCAAAAACGGACGATATCCGCTTCGTTTGCATGGAGCTGTCAGGCTGGTAGAGGAAATACATCCTTCGCGATGTCGATAGCCGGATAGGCTTTCACAGGGGAGATTGAGCGGAGTCCATGCCCAGGTCGTCACATGTGGTTTTGCCGCTAAAGAACACGGACGCTCCTTCGTAGAATCGCTGGCAGCGCCGTTCTCAAGCCCACCCGCCTCTTACTCTAGGCCTCCGGCCTCTGCTCACTCAAGGCTGTGTGTGACGCTTTTTCGTTGTGAAAGCGAAACTGCTTTGTTTGGCCTTCCAAAGGAGGGTAATACTATGAAAGCAGTGGTTTTAGTTGATTTACACACTGTTCCAGAACAGTTTTAACCAACTATGTCAGATTGTGTCAAGACATTTATGGCGGCCTTTCCCGATCCTGGTAGAGTAGATACAGTGCAGGCTGTTCGACTACAGACTGTAAGTAAGTTTTTTATGATTTAAAGAAAAGTTGCACTGACGATTTCAACACTAGTTTTTGGGCATGTAGAGTAGCACTTTTGTTGTTATTATCCGATACCAAATGTAGAGAGGTATGTTACGCTCCGCCGGACAGGGCATCACAAATGTTAAAGGGGGTCATATGATGCTTTTTTAAAAAATCATTATTTTGTGTATTTGGTGTAACAGAATATGTTGACATGATTTAATGTTCAAAAAACACATTATTTTTTCAAATACTGTACATTATTGTAAGTCCTCTGTGCCCCGCCTCTCTCAAACATGTCGTTTTCAACAAAGCCCCCTCCTTTGACAAGCGCAGTCTGCTCTGATTGGCCAGCTGACCCAGTGCATTGTGATTGGCTGAACACTGCAAGCACTCGTCGGAAATGTAACGCTCTTTACCATAATCGCGAGCTTCATCTTCAAAAATAAATGTAAAGACAGAGCCCGAAAGGGGAATAGAGTCGCGTGACAGACACAGTGATTAAGTTGTTATGTGTTTGCAGTACACAAGCCACGGGTAAGACAGCTGACTCCACTGTGATGTGTCCGTGTCACACGAGCGACGGCGCAACGAACGCACGCACACACACACCACACCTCTCTCTCTCTCGCGCCTCTCTTTGCGCGCACGCACGTCAAAAACAACACACACACACACACACACACGATGGGAAACTCCGCATTTGAACAGTCAATAGCCAATACTTAAAACTAATAACAAAACAGTAACTGATTAAGAAGTGCCAGATTGTCATAGCAAAGACAGAAATACCTCCTCTCCTAGGTTCACGAAACGGTAATCCTTAAAATCCATTGCTGTTCTGTTGTAAGTGATCTTAAAGATTCCTAAATGCATCTAATTTCTGGAAGGCCAAATGAAGTGCTTTTGCTTTCGCCTAGAAACACACAGCGTCTCCCTGACAGGTGCTTCAACAACAACGCGGTAGGAAACAAAGCCTTCGTTCTTTTGGGCGGCATTATGTAATATTTTCGCAATAGTGGAGTAGATATGGTGGGGCGTGTTATAGAACGGCATTTAGGCGGGGCTGGCAGAGTCTGATCTTTGATAAAGACTACCTCTTGGGTTTAGACTGTACTTTGCAACTTCAGGGATCTTATCTATGCACAATCAGCTTGTAACACTCCAAAGAGAAAGGAAAACTTGAAATCATATGACCCCTTTAAGGGGTGTAACATTTCCATCAAACGCTTGAGGTATTTGGCCAATCACAACGCACTGGATAGCTGGCCAATCAGAGCACACCTCAATTTTCAGAACGATGAGCTTTGTAAAAATCAACACATTTCAGAAAGGCGGGGCATAGAGGAGAAACCATAAATGTACAGTATGTGGAAAATAATGGTTTTTTTACCCTAAAGGGGTCATCGGATGCAAAATTCACTTTACATGTTGTTTGAACACACATCCATCCTATAATTATAAAAATCTACCCAGTGGTTTTTTTAAAATCCCTATTTTAAAATCCCCTTTCCCCCTCCCCCCCCCCCCCCAAAAAAGGCTGTTCTAGAGTCCTGTCAGAATGGCGTATTAGTTCTGTACAGGCCCCTCACACGATAGTTTGATTGACAGTAGCGTTTCAGCACTGACTGGACTGGTGTCTTACCTTAGACCCACCCTGAGTGAGCTGTCATCAGTCCGCCATTGTGTTGACTCTGGTGCAGGGTAAGACAAGATGTCTCCGATTAAGCGATTGAGATGCTTTATTGTTGGATGTAATAATGAATATAGCAATCGTCATTTACTCCCTTTCGCTTTGAAGTGAATGCGCCACTCCCGATCAGCCTAAATGCATCTATGTTCACTCAAATCATTCGTGATCCAGCCTCATCTACAGAAGTGAGTATAAGGGTTTTTTATGAATCTTTGCAAATCACCTTTCCTAATAATGTGCTAATTAGCAAGTTTCAGGATGAATGCGGCTAAAGTAAACAGTCTCTCTGAGAGCAGCGGAAGAGAAGGGGCGGGGCCAGCAGAGCTCATTAACATTTAAAGCAACATGGACTATAATGGCTTGATAAAAACAGAGCTGATTTCGACAGTTTTAAAAGGTGTTTTTTACACTAACATTGAGAAATTTTAACCAAAGTATGTTATAGACTTTTAATTAAGTCCCTAAAGAATCATATCAACTTGTGCAAAATGAGCATCCGACGACCCCTTTAACACGTAAACACATTTCATTACACCAAATACACAAAATAATGTTATTTTTAGCAGCATCATATGACCCCTTTAAGAATGTTGATCTTTTTGAATTCCTGAAAATAATTTTCTTAAAAACCATCATAAATGCTAGTAATATGTCAATTAGGGACCTCGTTTTAATTGTATAATTTGTAATTTGGCAACTTTCAGCACTTGCAAAGATTTCCTTGTGGACAATTCATCTGTGCAGGTTTTTTTTTTTTACCTCATAATGGTTAATCAAAACAACAGACATCATTGTGGTGAAGGATGCAGGACTTATCCAGTCAGTTAGCCTGCGTAAACCGTCCCCGCAAGCTGTTTGTCTGCCTCCAAACATATTAAAAAGATATTTTTAGAGATTAAGCATTTTTTGGGGGGGGGGGGGGAAAGGGGGGAACTGCTTTACTTTCAATGTTCTACGAATTTAAGAAACTTCTTAACTTCTTTCATGAAGCCAGCTATCCAGCTCCAACTATCAGTTTTTGTGAATGTCAATAAAATGCTCTCTGTATCTTTCTGTCTGCGGTTGATGTAAAAGCTTACATCTTGATGTAAAAGCTTACACAAAAATTTGCTTACCAATGTCATTTTACGTCTGTCTGTCTTTTGTATGTCATATCCTGAGCTTTGTCACTTATGGGGTGACCACATGCACGGATATACACACACACAAACACACCACACACAACACACACACACACACACACATACTTCTCTGCCACTTCCATGGCCTGGCCCCTGTGTGTTACCTACACCTCACTCCCCCCCTGCCTCTCGGTTTCCAGAGCCTCTGTAGGGTTGAGTAGATTGCAGCTCATATGAAGAGGAAAGAATTCTCATTCTGTAATTATTTATAGTTAGTTATACTGAGATGTGGTGTTACACTCGTGTAATTTGCTTTTTTTAAGTTCAGTGGCTGAACTACAATTCATTTTGATTTAAGTCAACTTCATTATAATTTAATCATTTTGTGCTTGAGAGAATTTAACATTTGTGTAAAGGATTTTACTAGGTTCCCCATCTCCCCTATTTGTGTGACCCTCCCCTCAACCCCTTCCTCATAATTCAGGACCCTTCAAAACCCTTTTCATTTCAGTTCTTTGTAATGTGTGTTTGCATGTCCCCCATGACTCGGCTCTTTATTTTCTGCATCTGTGTCATTTTTCTTTTGCCTTTTTTTGTTTTGTTTTGTTTGCGTTGTAGCTAAACTCAGGCATACCTTGCATGAGAGCAGCGCTAACGCTCAGGGCAGGATGCAAAAGTGCATGAGGAGAGCACGAAGTCTGCAGCAGCGCATGCAGCAGCAGGAACTGCAGCAGAAGCAACAGGAGGAAGAGAAGGAACAGAAACAGCCCCACAGGTACCTGCTGCTGGCTGCAGTTGTGTATATGTGTGTGTGTGCACTCCAGGAGCCCTGCACACGGGAAGAGGAAACATGCATTGTGCCTTAAAAATAATGATCAATACTTTTTTTAACTTGAAGAATTGAAAGTCAGGTTAGTGTAAGAGATCATATTGTAACGAGCTGCTCAGGTAATGTCACGTTTTTAGAGAGGCTGAAACAAATCTGTATACTGCATGACATCGTCAAGAACTGATTCAAGATACTGACTCAGGTAGGTTCACATTATTTATTATCAGAAACTGATTATTATTTTTCATGTTCTGCATTTAGTGAGCAGTCTGTCCCGGTCCAAATACTTCTGACAAATGTTAAAGAAGAGGATGAGAAGGCAGTTTCAGAAAATACATTAAGACCACCATCACCTCTCCACATGAAACCTCAGTCTACAAATAAACCGATTTCTGAAGCCCCCGGCCCTCCTGTCTCCTCCTACCATACCGATACACTTTGCCAGCAGCAAGACCATGCAGGGGACAACTCCAGTCCTCTTGCTGGTGACAGGGGTGGGGGGGGGGGGGGTGGGGGGGGGGAAGGGGGGGGGGGGAAATGGACACCACTCACACAAGTGGGGCCACAGAGACCTGGTACCACCACAAAAAAAAAACAAACAACTCCTTCAGTGTACAAAAATTTAGTATGCTCATTCTGCCAATGTGGCCTGTGATCGCATGTGAATGGCGTGAGTCCTCTTAAAGTCGTCCGGCGCTCCCTCAATACGCCATCTAGTCATCTCATTCAGTGCCGTCAAGAAACTGCCATTATGATCACTACAACTCAGGGGGAAGGACTGCAAAAACACACCTCGGCCTACTGTCCTCACAGCTAACCCACACACCCCCAGCCATGGCTTTGATGCATGTAAAAATCACTACACGGCACCCTCGCGTACTTGGTCTGTCGCAGTCTGTCTGGAACGTCCTGATGGCCGTCATACTGAGATGGAGTCTCACCTATACCTCCAGCAGACCTCGCTCACCCCTAGTCCCCCTGTCCTCCATCCCTGTCGTCACCAGAACGGGATTCAGCGTCCAGCCGCCCTATGCACCCGTGGAGAGCGGTGGGACGAGAATGGCAATCGATACGCAACTCCCAGATTATGCACGGGCTGGACGTGATCAACCTGTGAGGAGCTGTCAGCGCTGGAATAACTTTATCAGGCCGCTTGAAGGCTCCCAGCATGCCCCGAAGCCCCAGTGGCCAGCCCTCAGATATCAACAGATCAGGTAATTTTTGAACAAGATCCTCCTGAGATCTCATAGAACTCTCTTTGAAATGTTTAAAAAACGTTATACGTTGCAAAAATAATGAATAATTTTACCGTAAAAAAATCTATAAAAATGCACAGAGAGGCTCCAACCCATGTTCTTAACTAAGTCCGAAAAAAGTCTCGTACCTGAACTTTAAAGGGACTCAACTCTCTTTTTATTTGTGATACACTGTCTCAGTCTAAATTACATCCACACTGGTGTTTTAGGAAGCCAAACAAATTATAACAATATTAAAGGGGCCTAAAAAGAACATTGTTTTGTGTATTTGTTGTAATGAAATGTGGTTATGCGGTTTAAAGTAAAAAAAAAAAACATATTATTTTCCACATAATGTACATTATAGTTTCTCCTCTATGCCAGCCTTTCTGAAACGTGTCAAATTTTTACAAAGCTCATCGGTCTGAAAAATTGAGGTGTGCTGTGATTGGCCAGCTAGCCAGTGCGTTGTGATTGGCCAAATACTTCAAGCGTGTGACGGAAATCTTACGCCCCTCACCATACTGTGATGCCATATCCCGGCCGAAGCGATGAGACAAAAAACATGAAAACCCATTACAAAAGAGGCATTTGTAGCATCCAGTGGGGACATAATTACGAAATATAATGACTTATACTGTCTTTTTAAGCTTTGCGTTGCATCGCGCCGCATAACATAAAACCATGTCTGCATTTGTTGTCGGAGAAATGACAAACAACAAACGATAAGCTTATCGCTCTAGGCATGACGAAGTGGATATTGTCCTCTTTTGGAAGGCCAAACTAAGTAGTTTCGCTTTTACAACGAAACACAGCTTCTGATATGGCGGCAGCAACAATACTACAGCGAGAATAAAAGTTACGCCTTTTTTCTTTGCGTGAACATTTGGGCGGCGTTATGCAAATCGTCACACATAGTGATGTAGATATGTGGGGGGCGTGATTAGAACGAGCTGTTTTAGGTAGGTGTGGCTGACTCTGAACTTGTATAAAGAATATCTCTTTGGATTTGAAAACTTTGCAACTTAACAGATCTTCTTTATGCACCATGAGCTTGTAACACTCCAAAGAGAAAGGAAAATTTTAATCGCATCATATGACCCATTTAAAATCACAACAATGACAGTAATATCCATATATTGTAAAACAATTGAAATCAAAATTAACATTTCATAGGTATATTATTTTTGCTTTACACTACAGTAAGGAAATTA
This sequence comes from Sinocyclocheilus anophthalmus, assembly GCA_018155175.1. Taxonomy (NCBI): domain Eukaryota; kingdom Metazoa; phylum Chordata; class Actinopteri; order Cypriniformes; family Cyprinidae; genus Sinocyclocheilus; species Sinocyclocheilus anophthalmus. The sequence goes on along the minus strand of JADLZN010004308.1, from coordinate 3,232 downwards.
CAATACTTCTTTCCTAATTTCTACACTTGAAAGAGATATTTTGAATTTAGACTGCATTTAAACCGCTAGCTGTCAGCAAATCATGCTGCACTTTTAAGCTTTTATTTTGACGGAAACGGCAGTAGAGCTTTTATTTTGAAGGAAAACTCCAGCTTCAGTGAAAACAGACTTACAAAAACGTGTCTCACTACAAATTTAGTGAAATGTTGTAATCATCTGCTGTGAAAATAAAGCATAACTGGTGGCCTTTTTTTAAGTGTAGTTTTTTTTTTTTTTAAACTACACTTTTTGCCAGGAGGAACGATCTTAAATTTGTCATACGTCTGTGACCACGATAATATCAGAACAGTTGTGATATCAGGAGCTAACAATATTGATAGTATCGTTACATACCTAACTTATTTATATATTTATTTATTTATGAGTTGTCCTTTCTGGAACCAGGTTGTATAAATTTAGTGTTCTTCTAGGTCCCGCTGCTTCTCGTAAGCACAACACTGGATACTCTGCCACACTTGGTCGTTCTAAAACCCCCACAGCAGAGATCGAGAGGAGTGCCTACAGGACGCCAGCATACAGCACTAAATCACTTCAGAGGGTGCGTTGGCATACCTGCATTATTTCAGTAGTATTTATAGTATTATGTATTAGATGTGTGTATAATTGTCATCACACAAAGTGAAGATCTTTCTTAGTATTTGATAAGGATTTGAAATGCTAATGCAGTGTCATTATGTGTGTGTGCAGCCTGTGTCTGCTGCGGCCTATGATGCACCACTGGGTGAGGATGAATCATACAGTGCTGAGAACCTGCGACGAATTGCTCGGAGTCTGAGTGGGACTGTCATTGGAGGACGGACTGATGTACCCCCGTCTCGCAGCTTTGTGGGTGTCTCACAATTTAAAGTCACTTGGTCAAACACTCAAACCTCATATTGTGCACTCAGTAATACATTAGCACCATTTAATTTGCTGCAAAAACACTTCAAGTACTTTTCTCAGTATGTATGAAATGTTACATCATGGTTTTAGGCAGTGTGGTCTTAAATGTTTGTGAACTCACTTTGAAAGAGGAATACTGCCACCTGGTGTGGCTGTGGAGAAGACAAAGAATCTTAAGTACATAGTGGTTTTTAGACGGCGTATCACTTCAGCTGCAAAACTACCTTTTCAGTTATAATAAGATTTATTTATTTTTTTAAATCAGCCAATCATCTCACAGATCTCTTGGAATCCTTCATGGACACCAGTAGTTGGCAGACTCCAGTTTGAGAACCACTGAAGTAGAGCTTAAGTTATTTTCGTTGTTTTCATTTTTATATTTTATTTCATTTATATGTCCATTGTCCATCTGTTCTTTAGTTACCAATTGTTTTGTGTGTGTGTGTGTGTGTCATTTCTGTCCTTGTCATGGTGCTGCTGGGAACTCGTATTATTTTCATGTCTTCTCCTCTCTCATCCTTTCATTACTTTTTTTTTATTTCTTTCATAAAGGACCCCCATGTCTCCAGGATGTCCACGCATGTGAATGTGCAACTCCCCACACGTCGTTCCAGCACCTCCCTGCATGTTTTAACCCCTACTTCCCACAATCCTCCTATGTTCCCTCATGAACCGCAGCCCCAATACCCTCACCCAAGCCACCGCCACCACCCCGCCCTTCCATCACACCTGCACCAGCAGACACTGAGGCTCTCTCATGGACAAAAAGGTAACCATCTCACCCCACCCGCACTTTCAGCCTTCATGTTGCAGACACAGATGCTTTTTACTCTGTCTGCAAAAGGCTGCCATCTGTGTTGTCTGTGATCTTGCGTTTTAACACTTTTGTTGTTAAACTAGTCAAAGGACCTAAAACGCTATTGAGGTTCAGATTGATGATTCATCGGGCAAGATGTATTCTGTTTGTCTATTTAACAATTTTCTGACCTTTCATAAGGGCTGCCATCCTGCACAAAAAAACTAATAGCATTTTTTCTATTATATAATATAAAAATAATACAATATAAAAAATGTGATGTAAAATGTGTTTTCGCCCTTTCTTTTTTTCAAGCTCCAGGTTTTCGTGCTGTTTGTAGAGATGAAACAGTTCAGCAAAAAAAAAAGATATATATATTTAATAACAATAACAATTATTATTATTGTTATTTTTATTTGTTCAATATTTTTTTTGAATAATAATAATAATCACTATAATATAGAAAATATCTGTTTTAAAACCAGCAAAACTTAATTAAATTACAGTTTTTGTGATTTGTCAATTGCTCTAAGCTATATCAAGATTTAGTTTTATTATAATTAATCATGCAGCCCTACACAGGATGCATCACTATTATAAACAACGATTCTAATTTTCTTCGCTCCTCTCTGCAGGAGATTGCCAAAAGGCCAACAAGTTTTTGGCTGTGCTTGACAGGGGTGAAACTTTCTCCCGTGAAAACTACCACAATGTCGCAATGAGCTACGGCACCCTTCCAAGGGCCCACCGTAGGTCAGTTTCATCTGGGCCCCCTGTGCACCAAGCAAGGCTGGGACCCCCAGCGGGCCCAGGCCCCCGAAATTACCCAGACGCAGCCTACGCCACACTATCCCACCCTCACCGCACTACAGCATCAAATAGGACGATGGATGGCTTTTACAGACAGCCCCACCAACAATCTGCTTCAACCACCCCAATCCTGCATCACTCCAGCCATCATCACCCTCACCTTGAGCCGCCGACCCAACCCCTCCGCCTTGATGTGCCCCCCGAGAGGGACTGGAGGGCTGCTAGGGACACTCATGTCTTCCCCAGGACAGAACTACGTGGTGGGACATCCCGTGGCCCTCCTGTTTATATCTGCGGGTTGTGCAAGCAGAACCCAGCTGAGCCCACTAGAAGCTACTGCCAGACCTGCAGAGCCCATATGAACCACTACAGAATGACCAGCTGAGTCATGCAGGAAACGCATCCTTCAACGCACTCATTCTTGGCTTTAGCTTTGGCTAAAGTAAAAGACAATGATGTTTGGCTCATATGTGAATGTGGAGTGGTCATTTTCCAAAAGCATATTTTAAACGCAGCTGCTGCATTTAAATGCTAAAAGGAGGACGTCCACTCCCTGCGCTTTTAAACATTTCCACTGCAAATTCAGTTCCACAGAGTTAGGTTCACTTTAATTGGCCACCATCTCAGCACAAAGCTGTGAAGAACAGAGCACTTTGCTGCGTGGGCCGCTGCATCTTAACTGAT
>JADLZN010004307.1:0-13803 GCA_018155175.1 Sinocyclocheilus anophthalmus | reverse complement strand
GAGGTTTATTCCCCATTCTTTTTTTCCGTTTTTTAATTTTCTCTATCCTCCTTCCTTTTTATGTCTCCTTTCTTTTCTTTCTGTTTTTCTTTTAATGTTTTGGGGTCGCCGACTGACGCGAAATTGATGTGCGAGAGCCTGCGACACATTCATGACGAATTACCTCAGAAAAAAATACCGATGGCATAAACACCGGCTTCACCACTGAAGTACGAATAATCACCGGGAAAGAACCGGAGACGCATCGACTACATCCCTTTCATCGCGGTAAGCGGGTTTCTGTTGTCTGTTATTATAGTACATATATGTACATTTGCACGATGTGCGCGAGTAACGCGTCTGTATCGGTTTGGCGCACCGTTCACGAATGAGATGTCTAATTAGAAGTGTTCAATAAAGGTGCGCTTTTGTCAGGCAATGCCGACTGCCATGGCCTGTTGATAAGAAAATAAAGGTTTTATGATTGACACACTTGGCCATCATCCGCATATCCTACTGTTTTATTATGGCATGTCTCGTCTGCTTCAAAGAAAATCGACGCGTTCATCAGATCTAGAATAAATGATCTCGACGCGACGTTGTCGCGTTTGCACTTTACCGGCAACGCTGCAGCATGACACAGTGAGCATGCATGTACTGCACCACAGCTCTGACACATTTGACATTATTGTATGAAAAAGTACACTTCTACAGCTTTTTCCAAGGCGATTTTCATTGTCAGTCTTTGTTCAATAAAATGAGGTGTCTAGGTGAATCTTGATGGACTGCTTTTAAGTTCAATGTCAATGCCCTTGTGTTTCTAAAATCTCTAGCAGATCCAACATAACTTCTGTTAGCCAACTAGAAGTTTAAAAAAGACTGTCTAAAAAGGCTTGCAAATAAATTCCCTGTCTTGTCAGGATCAGGAGTTTGTTCGATCTGTGTACAATTCTCTGTTATTTGTTTCATTGAGTCCTGAAAAGGGGTTTTAAATCAAATGCAGTATATTTCTTTAATCTATACCTGTTGGGAGACCATTGTTTATTTTAGAGAATTATATTAAATTGTTGTGGCAAATTAGCTGGTCAAAAAAAAATGCATTTGTGAATACTTTTGTGCATAAAGCATGGGATATATTGGGTGTATGATGGTTAATATTATGAATGAGTATAGAGTTTAATTCTTTTGACTTTTGTTGTTGTTTAGTTTTGTGTGATGTTATGTTTAGAGTGATTAGTTTTCCTCAATTCAAGCCATTTCTCTTCATGCAAATGTCAGTATTTTACAAAAGCTCGGATTTATGTACACTATGATGAATTGGGGGGAATCAGTTCAATCAGTTCAATGATTGACTCAGAGTCAAGTCCTAATTTACCTTATATATGTGTGCGTATTATATTCTATAGAATATATATTATATAATATATATTATTTTTTTTTTCTGTTTGTTTTTGAAGGATTTTGAGCTAAATTAATTAACTGCATAGTTTGCAGAAAATAGAAAATTAATTTTGTGTTTCACAGAAGAAACATACAAGGCTGAATAAATTATGACAGAATTTTCATTTCTGGGTGGACTATTCATTTTCAGCGAAAGACAGTGTTATCTGAGTTAAGTCTCATTGCACCCTTTTAGAGACAAAAAAAATTATAATAATGGTAGTATAGTTTTTCATGGCAATCATTTGCATTCTTTTTCAGGTCAACAAATTACATTTTTCAGTGTATGAGAAAGATATGGTCATTTGTGATAAACCGTTAGAAGTAGAGTCCCTCTTATTTATCTGTTTTTCTGACTTAATTCACACTAATAGTAGTCTGAAACACATACCAGAATACCAGCTTCAAAGTCCATGCATTACTTGTGGGACTTCAGAACATAAATCATCAAACAGCATAGCCAACCATCTGTTCTGCTTGTATAGATTTCAAATGTCAGGGGTGGCGATACCTTCCCCTTTAGATGCCGTTTCCGACTGCTTTGTTGCGCATTTCGGGTTCCCCTGCCCGCCCTTCCGTTGGGCATTCTGCCCCTGCCTCCCCTCCAGCGCTAGGAGCATTTCCCTTGCCGCCCGCACGGCCTTTTAAACCGCTCGCTCTTAGTCTTTTCCCCGTATACCGTAGTTTCTCCGCTTGATTTTTCTGTTGTGCTTGTCCGCCTACCCCCCACTTTTTTTCGTCTTGGGGTCTTTGCTGTGAAAAATGTTGTACAATGTGTGGAAGAAGAGGAGAGTGAGCCACACTGGGTAAGAGGGATGTCAAATGGACACTTCCCACCTCCACTCACTGGGTACTTGAGCTGAGTGTGTTTTTCTGTTTCTTTTACGAGCCACAGTTCATAATCTTCTCAATTTGCCACAATCTTTGCTTGTTGACCATGACATCCTTCCCCTATTCACACAACTTTGAAGAATGCATGAAATGCCATTCAAGTCAAAACTATACAAACTTTCCAGCTTTCAAGGAGGTAATCAAGAAGAATAGGCTTATGTTAGCTCGTTTGCATAAACTTAGAATAAAAGCTTACTAATGAACAGTTTTCTTCAAATAAGAGAGTGAGACTTCATTATAAATGAAGCTTGAAATTGTAAAGATTGGAGGGTTTTGTTCTGCAGACAATATTATTTATCTATATACACTACCATTTTGGGGAACAGCTTTGAATTTTTTTTTTTTTCTTTTCTGCATTTTAAGCTTTGCCACCACGGGAATAAATTGCATTTAAAAAAAATATTAAAACAGAAAACAGTTATTTTAAATACTAAAAAATATCATATTTATATTATATATAGACACTCGCACACACACACACACATCACACACACACACACACACCACACACACACCACATACACACAGGGAGCGAGAGAGATGTCTGATTGTCTATCTGTCTTGTAAGATAAAAATGGAAAAGTTATAAATTGGGTTCTTGTGGATTGCTTATAACCTGCCAAAAGCAGTGGTTTAATGATTAGAAACTTCACACAAGATGGCATATAAGGACACTTGGGAAAGTACAGCTGTACATCATATTTTTGATAGAACATTTCAACTGCTATACATGATGAGACGAGCTGTACCTGTAATTGAATAGTGTGCGAGCAAGAGCTTAGTAAGAACTTTTGAGTGACACTGGCTCTTGGCGCTGTGGGAGTGACCCTATTTAATGCCAAACCAAGAACAGGGTGTCTCCTCAATCACTTTCCAAGAGAAAGTGTGTTCATTAATACTTTCCTCTCAGTGATCCTGTACTCTTAAAAAAAAGAATACACGTCTATCTTTCCAAATGCTACACTTTTCGTGCGGCCATTTCCAACTCTTTTCACTTCAGCCGTTTGGATAGCAAATAAACATTCTATATAGGTTTCACTCTTTGTTGCCACTGCTCTGTGCTGCTGCTTGTGGAGAGCCCAGGCTAATGAGATGACACAGACAGCATACTTGTCTGGTCAAGACAGGAGCTGAGATAGAATAGAAGTGCTTATGGTACAGGTAATGGGCTTTTCAGCAACACAATGTTACGTTGAGGTCATTCACAGCCACATGATTTACAGCCACAAATGATGTGTCAGGGTTCCCATGAGTCCTGGAAAACCTGGAAAAATAGATGACTAATTTTCCAGTCCTGGAAAACACATGGAAAATGAGAGAAAATGTAAAATGTCCTGGAACATCTTTTTGTTGTTTTAAGGGAAACAGGTAAATTTAGCTTAAAGTGAATTATTTATGAATTTATAGGGAATTTGGACAGAATCACTGTTTTATGGCTGATCTACTGAATCGGCCAGCGATTCACTGAACGGGCCATATAACATAAACTCTGCAATGGATATTACTATCCAAAGTATAGTGAAAAACATCATTTATTAGCACAGCAACAAGATCGGCAGTTTAAGCCATTAACTTGTAAGCACAAAGCACAAGATACTTCTCTTTTCAATATAGATAAGACTTTATTGGACTAATCTAAACTATCTAACACAAAAACACACGCACTCACACAAGTTGCAGAAAGAGAGAAAGTGAGGAATGAGAAGAGAGTGAAAATGTGAAATCTTAAGTTATAGCAATATGTGCAATTGCTTAGACCTGAACAACCATCAATCATTTAATTAACCCTCGCAATGAGTTTCTCAATGAGGCTATTAAACTTTATATTAAATTCAGCAACTCAGAATCTGGAGGTTTAGCTTGCATTTTCTGTGTTAGGTGAATTTAATTCGTGATTTTTATGCAAATATGTGGGGTTTCCCTCCGGGTTTCCAGAGTTGGGGAATTGGCTGGAGGGTTCGTATTCAGCGTTGGCCTGAGAAACAAATGATGCGGAGTTGCGGGCTGGTTGAAGCTTTGGCAGCGGGCACAGACAAGGTTTGACTTGGAGACACGGCTTTGCGGCAAAACTTAACTCAGAACACGAAACTCTCAATGGAAAAGAAAATAATCTTAAGTAAAAGAAAGAAAAGAAAAGTGTGACGAGACTAGATGGCTTATCTCCTCATGATGGTTGAGGAGCACCTGGCATGTAAAGCCAGAGCACGCTCAGAGAGGGCTAAAAACCTTGCAGCAAAAAGCGGTGGCAAAAAGCATTGGCAAAAGCTAAATTTGTTGGTGTCCTGAGTTTTTAAACTAGGCTGTTGGACACATCCCAAATGGTGACTTGACCAATTAGATATTGTCTTTACTCGGGGTGTTGTATGTTTCTCCTCCCAATACATAAATCAACATGTTATCTTATCTTATTAGTCACATGGTCCAAATTTTCCCGCTCTTGCAGGGTATAATTTAGACATTATTTCTAAAACAAGAATATGAAACAGTTTACAATGAATTGATTAATAGAAACGTTTTAAGGAAAGATTTTCAAACTCATACATACCAAACATGAGTATAAACCTATAAACAATTCAATAGTGTGATTCACACGAAGAGAGGTACACAAATGTGTGCGAAGCGAAGTGATAATCAAATGTGTGGGTTACCTACTGTACATGGTTGAAGGTAAGTATGCCACTGGCGCCCTGATATGTTGTTTATACAGTACAATTTGAGAGCCATTTTGGTGGATTATAACTTGTGTAAAGGACAAAGTCTATGTGCCTTCTGGAATGTCGGAGGCTGGGTTCTGAGGAAACAAAGGTCAAAGGTCTACGAAGGAGTTGAAGTCTGGTCTATTTCTTGTTCGAGTGGGAGGACAAATTCAAACCCAATTGAAGATTTTAACTTGTGTGCTTTCAGCGTGAGTTGTCCACTGACTTGTGTATCCATTCTTTGACCCATAATTTTTGTTTACTGCCCCCAAATATGACAGTTTTCTTCTGAGGGGCAATTTATCAATACATGTTTTTGTTTGTTGTTTAAGGCTGCCAAGCGGGTTTCAACAGATGTGCAAAGAGAGGTTGGTTAGGCGTGCTTCACACTCGCTGGCACTACGGTCTCTGATTTAAGTTCATCCAGTTGTCTTGGCCTCTTTTGGAAATGCGGCTCTTTGCTTTTCAAACTGTTCCTGTAGAACTCTTTAAAATGTCAAAATTCGTCTGGCTACGCTACATCCTCATGGAAAATAATTTAAAAAAAGTAATGTGTTTTCCTTTACACCAACAACGAAACAGTTTGCCACTGCACTTGAAACACAATTGTCCCACTTTCTATTAAGTGGCCCTAATACCTGTGTACTTGCATAGAAACTAGATGTGTACGTAGTATGTAACAACAGTGTAAGTACACATTGGTACCTAGTATCTACAGCGTAATGTTGTGTAATCTAAACCATATGTAACCAACCCATCTGAATTGGTAGTGTAGTACAAATTGTGTAACCACGACACTGGTAGCGCAACTTTGTGGTAATCAAGTAGCCAAATTGTAACAGGACTAACGCACTTTGGTAAAGAAAGTGTCTACACTTTACTATTAGAGGGTTTACCAGGAGTATTACACTGCAGTTACAGAGTGGCCAGTAAGTTAGGTTTCGAATAACGTTTGTGGGGTGGTGTCCCGAATGTTACACTTATATTAAGGACACGTTCATGGGGAGTTACATTTAAGTAAACTGGTATTACATTGGTGCCTTACACTTCCACCAAACTCGAGATCAAAATCCCTCCCTACTTTTACATTATCTCCATACAAACTTACCCATCTCCACCCTCTTGGATCAAATTGTTCCAATTACTCTTATACATATTGTTGTTACAAAATGTAGTTATATAATTCCTGTTACACGAGTACTTAGTGAAGTGAAAAAAAGTGTTGTTACCAATGTCCTGTTACACATTTGTACTTACACAAACCATTCTGAGGGTTGTTACATATGTGTAGCTACAGAAATATTACAGCTCTAGATACTATGTACCAATGTGTACATACCCTGTGGTTACATACTACGTACACATCTAGTTACTATGTAAGTACACATGTATTAGGGCCACTTAATATAAAGTGGGACCGAAACGATTAACGTAATGCTAGAAAACGCTTGAACGGCCATAATTCGGAAGTGGCCTGTTTTTGCTCCAAACGCGCGATCTGCAACCGGACACTGGCTCTTTTGTTTTATTTCAGCCGATCTCTGTTCCGGCCTTGCACACAAACTGTATTGCGAGCATTTTCCAAAATGTCATCTGTGTGTAAATATTACAAAAGTCGTAAAATGAGCTACCAAAAAAGGCCAGAGACACTGAAGACAAACGCAAAGAGGGGATAATACTGTAGCAGACAGAGCAGCTCACCGTTCACGATGCGCAAAATATTGGAAGAAAATACTTAATACTGAATTAGGTATGGGGGTTTATAAAAATGAGGGGAACTGACTGTTTTTAGAAAGTTTAGATAGTATTTTCTTTTCGTCTTGCCTCTCTATAATGTATACTGATGTAGGCTAGTGTTATAAGCACAGGGCTGCTTTGTTTACAGCGGTAACCAGGGAAACGCTCTATCGCTGCTGTTCCATATGCGCCACCTGCTGTCAGAGAGTGAATTTGCATCTCATTCAGCTCGTCTGCTGTTTCTGTTTCGTGCAGATGTTTTATGTAGTGTAGTTTCACAAAGCTAAAGTCAGAACATTCTCTTTTTGTTTCAGATTTTGAAATTACATCTAATTTAATCTAAATGAAATCAGAAACTGCTCATGTATGTAGCATCTTTATTTGGATCATGATTAAAATGCAGTGTTTGACTCTAATTTTAAATGGCTACAGAGAGTTGGGACTGTAATAGAGCATCTTGTTCATTTACTCATTTTTATTCTATATTATCTCTTACTTTAAACTTTTTTATAAATATTAACAAATTGGTATTGGAGTTGGCCATTAAAAATCAATATTGGTGGATCACTACTGACTTTTGACAGTGAACAACACTGATGTGTTTTCTAACGTTCTATCCAGTGGCCATCTTTAAGAGAAGTATTTTTAATGATGCCGTTTAGTCTTGTGATGAATGTTTATAGTAAAGGGGAAAGCAGCTTTGTTAACATTAATTCAGTTACTTATTAACTAATGATTTTGATTATTGCCAAAAGTAGGCTATTATATTTTGTACCAAGTTTATTCTGAAATTTTAAAAAATATAACAACACCGGCATTTCTGCAGCACTGGTAATAATAAGTATAGACTCAATTCAGGCTGCTTTCAAATGCTTCTGTGCATATTTATATCGCTTTCCGTGAAGAGCGATGCAATGGCCAATCAGAGGTGATTAAAGTTCAGTCCAGAATTTGTCACTTGACCCTATTAAACGCCAACTTAATTGAGAAAACCTTTTAAGGATACTGCCAATATTTAAAAAAATTATTTTCTTTATATTATTATTAGCATTAATAAGGAAGCTCATGTAATATTTTTTTATTTTCAAATAGTTAAATAAAATGATTAAATACTTTCAGTATTATTATTATTTTTTTTGCTATGGTTCTGAAATCATTTGTTGTAATGTATAATTAAGAGCTCAAATTAGAGAGCTGATTTTATAGTTAAGTCATGGCCATAAACTGTATGTTTTTAAAGACTTATTATATAGAGAGAGGAATATATTACTTTAGTGCATGATCCTGATCTTTTATTCCCACCGTAATTAAATTAAAATTGTCCTGGAAAAGTCCTCGAAGTCCTGGAATATGATCGCTGACAAAGAGTGGGAAACCCTGTGTGTTGAAGCCTGTTGGGCTGAGTTAGCTTTACCTCATGTCCAAAAGAAAAAAAAAAGTTTTTGATTTATACCCTAAGAAGAATGTTGTTTTGAAGATATATTTCAAAGATTATATAGGCTACAGTGTATATCAGAACTCCTTGATCTTTTCAGGACACATTTATGCATTTGGCAGACACCTTTATCCATATTCATTTGCACTCCATTCAAGGTAGACATTTTGCTAGTATGCATGTTCCCTGAGAATTGAGCCTTTGACTTCACCTAGCACCATGATTTACTTGTTGACTCAAGAGTATATGTGGGTGCGGGGAAAAACACCCTCAGAGAAAAGCAAAAACAAATTGCCAATGGAAAAATAAACTTAATTCAAGATGAATTCTTGAAAAATTGCTTTTGTTTTTTTCATTAATGTGCTTCTGATTTTAAAATAATTTTAGAGCATATGTACACCAGCACTGTTCAAAAGTTTGTAGTCAGTCAAGTTTTTTTTTTTAATAAATGAATACTTTCATTCAGCAAGGATACATTAAATTGATCCAAAGTGTCAAAAAATATTTCTATTTCAAGTAAATGCTTTAAAAAAAGCTTTTTATTCAAAGAATTCTGAAAAAAAATTACCATGGTCACAAATATTAAATCACAAAAATAATTCATTTATTAAATTATAATATTTTTCAATAATTATCAAATCAATGCAGCCTTGTTGAGCATAAGAGACGTCTTTCAAAAGCATCTGAAAAGCGCGAGGCACTCCATATTGTTATGGATACTAAATTAGTTAGCTAATTGTCTGGTGTAAGAACCTAGGTTATCTTGATGTGCGTGGAGATTTATTGGTTACCTCTCTTCTCTCCCCCAACCTTCTGCAGTGTCCATAGTCAAATTAGCAATGGGGTTTTTTTTTCTTTTTTTTTTCTTTGTGATCCCAAAAACACCTTTATGCATTTACAGTGGTGTGAAAAAGTGTTGGCCCTCTTCCTGTTTTTTTTTATTTTTGCATGTTTGTCACACTTAATGTTTCTGATCATCAAACAAATTTAAATATTACAAAAAGATAATGCAAGTAAATAAAAAATGCCCGTTTTTAAATTATGATTTCATTTATTAAGGGAAAAAAGCTCCAAACCTACCTGGCCTACGTGAAAAATGAATTGCCCCTCGTTAAGACTCATGAAAGATCACCTATTTCGAAAGTGAGTTATAATTTCACTAGACAACGCAGGCGGATTACTGCCAGACCGGTGGAAAGCTCAAAAAATCACCTTAAATAAAACCGTCTGCCAAAGTGAGCATGCCTTAAAGAGCGACACATCATGCCGCGCTCTAAAGAAATTGACAGGAACAGAGGCGTATCAAAACAGTTGCCCATGTATCAGTTGGAAAGGATTATATAAAGCAATTTACTAAGGATTTGGGCACTCACAGCGACGAAACCACCACGGTTAGACTATATCCACAAATGGAAAAAGCTTGGAACAATGGTGAGCCTTCCCAGGAGTGGCCAGCCTACTACCAAAATTACTCCAAGAGCATAACGACGACTCATCCAAGAGGTCATATAAAAGGAACCCAGAACAACATCTAAAGAACTACAGACCTCACTTGCCTCAATTAAGGTCAGTATTCATGATTCAACAATAAGAAAGAGAATAGGCAAAAACGGCATCCATGGGAGAGTTCCAAGGCAACAGCCACTGCTGACCAAAAAGAACACAAAGGCTCGTCTCTCATTTGCCAAAAAAAATATCTTTATTATCCCCAAGAATTTTGGGCAAATATTCTGTGGACCGATGAGACAAAAGTTAAACTTTTTGGAAGGCGTGTGTCCCATTACGTCTGGCGTAAAATACACCAACACAACAGCTTCACTACAGAACAGAACATCATACCAACAATGTAAACATGGTGGTAGTGTGAATGATCTGGGGCTGCTGTGCGTTCCGGACCTGGAAAAATTGCCATAATTTGACGGACCAACTGAATTCTGCACATCCTGAGGAGAATGTCCGGCCATAGTTGTGACCGGCAAGTCCAAGAGGCCACTCGGGTTATTAGCCAGGCCAATGATCCCAAACACCACAGCACGTCCAACTCTGGAAATGGCTCAAAGAAAAACTAAATTAAGGTTGGCGTGCCAAATCAAAGGACGGACTTAAATCCGATGAGATGCTTAAACCGGTCCATTCATGCTCGAAAAAACTCCAATGTGGATAATGAAAACAATTCTGCAAAAAATGGGGCCAAAATTCCTCCACAGCGATGTGAAAGACTCATTGCCAGTTATCGCAAAAACACTTGATTGCAGTTGTTGCTGCAAAACATGGCACAACTAGTTATTAGATTTAGGGGGCAATTACTTTTTCACATAGGGCCAGGTATGTTTGGACAGCTTTTTTCCTTTAATAAATTAAATCATCATTTAAAAATTGCATTTTGTGTTTACTTGCATTATCTTTGTGTAATAAAAATTTGTTTGATGATCTGAATCTTTTAAGTGTGACAAATATGCAAAAAATAAAACACAGGAAGGGGGCCAAACACTTTTTCACACCACTGTATATAGTGGTGGTACTGTAAATAAATATAATGGAATTGCAAGGTGAAATGTTTTACCAGGGTACAGCTGTATTGGGTAATAAATGTGCTGCCAGGTATTCAGGGGAGAATTCAGACAGCTTAGCACACGGTCTACCTTCACATCAAATGCCTTAGAGCGGCACATTACAATGATTGTGTGGAATAAATGTGATAACTAGATATGTGAGCGTAACCACATTACGGAGGGCACACTCAAAGACTTGTTTATTTAATGGAGCATAATGTATCGATTCACATGCGGTAATATTATTTTTTAATAAACAAATATGTAATGGGTGTGGAGAAGTCTGCTGTCAGATTGCACTTCTGTTACCTAAAACCGAATGACAAAACAACGTTTTTATGTATCATTTCCAACATTCTCTCTGTTCCAGCCTTCACTAGTCTGCACAGCGAGCAAATAGAAACCCAAAATGGTTGACAAGAGTTTTGCCCTAGGTCAGAGTGAGATGGTAACATGCCCTTGGAGAATTGCTGCCACTGTCCGTCAGGAAGAGGGTTGAACCATTCGAGGTGAGCGAGTGCTCTTGAAGGTCAGGTCATTGTTTTTCATTTCGTTCATGAGATATACTTTTGTTTGAAAGTGTAGACCCACTTCCAGCTCAATTCTGTTCGGTGTATTGCCCGGTAGCTTGCAGGCTCTTCCACATGCACAGTGCATGCCAGCTAGATAGACCCAGCCCGCGGCAGCATGATTGTATGAATATCAGCGTCATTTATCACACCTGATTCAACTCATCCCCCCTAGGTTTACGCTCATTAGTGGAGATTGCAAGACCTGAAGTGTGTGTGTCAGATATAGGGAGACATACAAAATGTGCAGGGCGTGTTTTGTCGGCATTCGGTTACTTCAGGTGAAAGGTATGACTGAAACCCACTGGTGGTAACGGAATATTGAATAAAATGTACTCCTTGTACTCTGACTCTTGTTCTCATATGCATTGTGGATTGCTGTTGGCACATGCACGCGATCTCCGTCGGTATAACTGTGCGCTTACCGATGTGCTCCCACAGTAAGCGACACGACCTGTGGCCTCTACAATAATTTCTATAATTAGATCACGTTTATTTAGAAGACATATTTTTCACAGCTGGTTGCAACACACAGGATAATATGTCAGAGCAGAGTGGTGCGGATATGATGGTTTGATTATTGCAGATCTGTCAGGATTTTATCATTTACAAAGTTTTGGATGCCTGGTTTGACAATGATGCAACATCTTTGTTTGAAAGAGTGTGGCGCCTTGGGAGGTAGTCTGAGAACTTCAATAAAACAAAGAAGCCCTACTTTCATTACCTTGCACTCGTTCACGCCAAACTTGCTTAGTGATTGTCATTGAAAGAAAACACTACTTACTAAACCCCCTTGACAGTTGGCAGCTTTTTGACACCGTTATAATAGTTTCGTTATGTAATTTGTCAGCTAAGAAGCACAAAATCAAGATTAATTATGAATGCAACTGCTTCCTACTCCTCTTTTTTTTTCTCCACATTATTATTTTAAAGGAATAGTTCACCAAAAATGAAAAGTCTGGTATCCTTTACTTACCCCCATATCTTTCAGAAACCCATATGCCTTTCTTTGTTCCGCTGAGCACAAAAGGAGTCCAAACTGCTACTTTTTATACAATGCATGTTAAGCAAGATTTTCAAGCCATTATTTTCAGTTAATAACCTGTTTCAGTCTGTTCTTCACACAGAGCTATTGTATGGCTTCAGAAAAGAAGTTCATATTACTACTATGCTATCTTCTATGATGCATGTATGCTGCCTTTTTGGAACTGGACATCCCATCCCTCAAGTCAGTTAACCATCTGCACAGAACCTCAACGCGGTTTTACAATAGGGTCTACAGGTTATACTAAACCTCTGTTCCCTTTAGTTAAATGTACAATACTTGCATTCCCTTGGCCATTGAACGAGCATCTGGATGCAGTCTCGGATGAAAGTCTTGATGATGGTTTAGAGGTTCAGTGGTGTAGGAGTCGCGATCACGTTCTTCCAGGTTTGAAGAGTGATGAACTCCAAAAGATGTTATTCTGACTCCCGGTGGTGTTTGGGAGAGTTCTCTCCCTTGTGAGAAGTTGCAACTTTGAGTTTCTGCCAGTGCAGGGGAGGTCCCGCGGATAGCGGTCGGACCGGAGCAGAAGACGTGAAGTACATGGTATTTTGCATATGTAACTAGATTGGTTGCTGATGCAAAAACTATTAAAGATTCTTAGAACACTAATATGTTGCATAGGTATCAACATATAATATACATTCTCATTAAGATCGTCAAAATACAAATTCATACATACCAAACATGGCATAGGTGAGGTTTCATTAACTAGTGGTTCTGTCTTAAGCATGCATAAAACAGTATACAATACAAAAGACAATGTACAAGAAAGTAATAATCATACACACTCATTCCTCTGAGCAATAAAACCAGTGTTATCAGATGATTTGTCATTGCTTGCCATGGTAACCAGAGGCCTGTTCTGCCTTTGTGGAGTGTTAGTAGGGGTGTGCAATATATATAGTCTATGATAATATCGTAATTGTTGTTTAAACGAAGTACGATTTGACATTGAGTATATCACAAAAATCAAACAAAAACACACCCAGAGGATGCACGTATACACTGAGATGTAGGTTAGACTACTAGTGCACACTTTTACTGCGTGATTTATCTATTGAAATACATTTCGGAATTCCCCAAATTACAAGATAGGGGCAAACCCCCCCCCCAGACGTTTATATTTATATAATCTGATATAGTTAATATCACACGGAGAATGACATTTTACAATCCAGACGATTGCCACAAGTGTGTTGATTTGTGAACAGTTCGATTAACAAGAAGTTAATATTAAGTGCCTTATAAATAGTTCAAAACAAAGCCACATCCACAACTTTTTGTGTCTCTATGGAGCAACAGACAGTGTATCGATTACGCGAATCAATCAGCCGTTTGAACGAATTGGTTGAATTAATAAAATTAATGTCACTGCTCACTCACAGTGATGTTTTGGGCATTTTAAAGGGATAGTTCACCCAAAGATGAAAATTTTATGTTTATCCACTTACCCCCA